>CM042229.1:22772164-22794664 GCA_023566465.1 Cottus gobio | reverse complement strand
CCAGGAAAACTACAAGTACATGGAAATATCGTTTGAATTTATTATTGTTAACTGTTTATTTTAGATCCCAAATGCACCCGTGTCCATATATATATGTATGCATGCATGTATATATATATATGTATGTATATATATATATATATGTGTGTGTATACATATATATGTATATATGTGTGTGTGTATAAATATATATATGTACTTGGAGAAGGCTTTCGACTGGATCCCTCTGGGTTTTTTGTGGGGGATGCTGCCGGAGTATGGGGTGCTGGACCCGTTACAACGGGCTATCCGGTCTCTGTACGCCTGCAGTAGGAGCTGTGGTCGTATTCTCGGCATTATGTCTGTGAAACTGTGAATGATTGTTATTCTGTTGTGTATTGGTCTTTATAAAGTGTAGATGTCTTTCCCAGAACACTTAATACTAGCAATAACACAAGTCCCCTCAAGTGTCACTGAACAGTTATTCAAAGAGTGTTCATTTTACTCTCTCTGTTGGTTTTCATAGTTAGGTGAAGGTGGCTGAACCTGACAGATGTGTGGTAAAAATTACTAACGTTAAGAAAAGTCTCCAAGTGTCTTTTACTCAGGTATGGCCGTGATACAGGAAGCAACATCCAGGGTGTCCTAGATGATGGAGTAGATGAGAAGGATGGAGGACTACAGGACCAGATGAGAAGGATGGAGGACTACAGGACCAGATGAGAAGGATGGAGGACTACAGGACCAGATGAGAAGGATGGAGGACTACAGGACCAGATGAGAAGGATGGAGGACTACAGGACCAGATGAGAAGGATGGAGGGACTACAGGACCAGATGAGAAGAAGGATGGAGGACTACAGGACCAGATGAGAAGGATGGAGGACTACGAGGCCAGATGAGAAGGATGGAGGACTACAAGACCAGATGAGAAGGATGGAGGACTACAGGACCAGATGAGAAGGATGGAGGACTACAGGACCAGATGAGAAGGATGGAGGACTACAAGACCAGATGAGAAGGATGGAGGACTACAAGACCAGATGAGAAGGATGGAGGACTACGAGGCCAGATGAGAAGGATGGAGGACTACAAGACCAGATGAGAAGGATGGAGGACTACAGGACCAGATGAGAAGGATGGAGGACTACAGGACCAGATGAGAAGGATGGAGGACTACAAGACCAGATGAGAAGGATGGAGGACTACAGGACCAGATGAGAAGGTTGGAGGACTACAGGACCAGATGAGAAGGATGGAGGACTACAAGGCCAGATGAGAAGGATGGAGGACTACAAGACCAGATGAGAAGGATGGAGGACTACGAGGCCAGATGAGAAGGATGGAGGACTACAAGACCAGATGAGAAGGATGGAGGACTACAGGACCAGATGAGAAGGATGGAGGACTACAGGACCAGATGAGAAGGATGGAGGACTACAAGACCAGATGAGAAGGATGGAGGACTACAGGACCAGATGAGAAGGTTGGAGGACTACAGGACCAGATGAGAAGGATGGAGGACTACAAGGCCAGATGAGAAGGATGGAGGACTACAAGACCAGATGAGAAGGATGGAGGACTACGAGGCCAGATGAGAAGGATGGAGGACTACAAGACCAGATGAGAAGGATGGAGGACTACAGGACCAGATGGAGAGCGGCGGTCGCCATTCTTTCAGTGGGCTGAGTAAATAATCCCTCTCCAAGACTGCAGAAGTATTAATAATACGATTCCATCATTGGAGGCCAGATTCAACACAACAATGTAAAGGTTGTGTAGCTGAGTTCAAAAGTATTCATCTCTTGTGTTTGTGTCTCACAGGGCAGGACTCCTCTGGTCTCACTCTTGGGGCAGCTGAGGGTGGATGTCAACCAGCCCGTCATCTCGGGACGACCCAGACCCTCATCAGACCTCTGAACCCCTCTCAGCACCCCAGAGAGTCCGAGACCCAGTGAGTACGGTCCTCCCCGCCCCTCCACCTCAACGCCACCCGCCCCACCCACCATCCAGAGGACGAGGAGCGTCCCGTCCCCATCGGCACAGAGGACAGAGTTTGTCTCCATCTGCTTCTTCTGTGCTGCTGGGTTCAGGAAGCTCCTCACACACAAGAAGCTGTCTGCAGCTGTTTGCATCTGCTCAGAAATCAAGAAGGAGACGAGAAATAAAAGGATGTTTGTCCATGGAGCATGCTTTCCCTAAATTTAAATAAGGTAATGGAACAAGTACCAATTTACAATACCTAGATTTTTCCTGCAATCTGTCTTTAACTTATCAAAGTTATCTGCGTTTTACTAACCATGATCCTACTTTACTTTATAATCCACCACCTGAGCTACAGCTGTTCACTGTGGATGCAGAAGGTAAGTTAGAGCTTCTGACATGAATAAGACGTACTTATCTTATAAAAGACAAGTACGCCGAAGTAGAAAATGTGTGTTATTGTATTCTAAATCTGTCCATATAGCGTGCGTATCCTTTATTTAAACAATTAGGTGAATAAATAATCCCCGGGCGCTCCACGAAGCTGCCCACTGCTCCTTAATACTAAGGATGGGTTAAATGCAGAGAATAAATTCCATGTGATTGTGTAAAAAACACACATGGCCAATAAAGTTGATTCTTCTTCTTCTTCTTCTTCTTCTTCTTCTTCTTCTTCTTCTTCTTCTTCTTCTTCTTCTTCTTCTTCTTCTTCTTCTTCTTCTTCTTCTTCTTCTTCTTCTTCTTCTTCTTCTTCTTCTTCTTCTTCTTCTTCTTCTTCTTCTTCTTCTTCTAAAGCCAAAAATAAAATAATACATGTTTTGTGAAACTGGTTCTCCAGTCAGTGAACTCAATATTTTGTCTCATCATCAATTATCCTTTTATTCATTTACTCCACCTACTGGGCCGTCTGCCTCCAGACCCATCCAGGGTTACCTTGAGAGGTAACAATAATGACGGTTTCCCGCTACTCTTAATATTACTTATTTAATAATGCAGAGATGACTAATTGTACTCCCTCTATTGTACTTAAATATAATAAAGCAATATGCATTAATTTCTTTGAGAGGAAGTCAATGTACCTCCAGAGTGCTCTCTCTCTCTCTCTCTCTCTCTCTGTCTCTGTCTCTCTCTCTCTCTCTCTCTCTCTCTCTCCTGCTCACCGGCCTATAATCAAGTCATCGCCTCCAGCAGATTGACCCCCGGCTCTTCTCTCACTCGATGCCAGATGACTGTGGTAAAAACCTGCTTCTGGCTTCTCTAGTTTTTTGGTGTTCAGAGATCTGATTAACTTCCTTTTCCCTTATTTATTGTTTTTGATATCATCGGGCAGCTTGTGCCTTTTGGAAATCCTGGGGCCTGACCAAATTGATGTGGAAGAAAGCACAAAAGAGCCAAACGCCTGAGCATCCCAGGGGCCCACTGAGCACAATGTCGCCCACTTTTCTCAACTGTGGTGTTGCATTAAATAAAACACTCAAGCGTCTGAAGTGGCATATATGTATTGTGAGATTTATTGTAGCTTCAGTGGTGTCGAGTTAATGTGATGAATGGGTTTTAAAAAAGGGAATCGGTCTTCAACATATATGCACACTCCCCATATCAACACAGATTAATTTAAATTCATTTTCAAGACTTATTCTGCTACCGTGTTCTGCAAACCAGTGAATTCATATTTCATTCAGCATTGCTTTGAAAACATTGCTATTCTTGGCCAATGCGAGGCAACACAAATAAAATAAAGTAGTGAGGAAGTTTGGCCTGAAGGTGGCACCAGAGGTACATAAATGCTACAAAATCCAAAGGTTGACCTTTTGAAAAGTGGCAAAATTTAAAATGTGATTACATTGTGCGCAAAGAGAAAGGAGGTATATTGCAGAATAAACTAGGATGCTCAAGGCTTCCTCCTGCAGTATGCAGCGTGTAAAAGGCCCTCAGCCGTCTCCAGGGGATAAAATATAGCACACCGGGTTCAAGAGTGTGTACCCTCCTACCAGAGGTGTCTAGTAACGAAGTAGAAATACTGTACTTAAGTCGTTTTTTTGGGTATCTGTACTTTACTTTACTGTTTATATTTCTCTTGACTTTTACTTTTACTTTAGCCTACTACATTTTGCAAAGAAAACTGATCATTTTACTCCGATACATTTTCCCTGAAACATTCGTTACTCGCTACAAAATTAAATCTATTTTTAAAAGAAAAAAAAAATCATGAGACCAACATCGACGACTGTGTAGGAACACAGGCTCCACCGAGCAGGTTTGGAATAAGTGGTCCGAGCTTGAAGTTAAATCATTGGTTAAGCTAGCGAGCAATACATGCTGCTACGATGATGGAAGCAGAAACGGAAGCACCTGCTACTCCCACAACAAACGACCGTGGTGACGAAGACCAACACCCGGGGCCAGATTTGTGAGAAACATTTTCTTATGTTGGAGTGAAAGATTCTTTGTACCGGAAGAAGTGCCTCGTAAGCTTACCCAAAGCTACTGAAATATTGGGGAGACAGATGTCTGATCTTCTAATGTAGCTCTACATGGTGTATGTTAGGCTAACGATCGCTAGCTATTGTAAATTAAATGAGACAATTAGTGTAGTAGACAGATCGCTGGCGAGTTAGTGAGGAAGTGTTGACAGTTGTGTCATCTTAGCTATAATCATTGCAGCACTAGTTGGCTAACGTTAGCTAACGTTAGGTTAGCCGTAGGATTGACAGGAGCCTTAGCTAGCGGCTAGCTAAAGTTGTTATGCTTACAAAATGTCTTTCTGTCACTGTTTCAGAGAAACAAGTAAAATTACTGTTACTTTAAAGAGATTTGACTCATGTAAGATGACTTGTGTGAAAGTATATCATAGAACATAAGGAAACTAAAATCCCCAACAATAATCAAAAAGAGCTATGGACACCTGTGTGGGTGTGTAACAGCACAAAGTAAAAAAAAATGTCACTTGAAGCTCGTTGAAACGCAACTAGCTCGTTAAGGAATAAACCAAACATGAAGTGCTTTTACCGGAAACCTGAAACTCGTGTCCCCGTGTATTACATTACATTACATTTCATTTAGCTGACGCTTTTATCCAAAGCGACTTACAATAAGTGCATTCTACGGTTACATACAAGAATCAGAACAACAAGAATCAAGAAGGTACAATTTCGTCCAAAAGTTCAACTACAAAGTGCTCAGTTCCCCGCACAGTGATGAGTTGTTAGAACATTGAGACATGCAGAGGGATGGCCTAGTCCCTAGGACGCTCGTGGACTAAGACTATGACACACTGCTCCATCTACAAGGCACTGAGGACGCAGTCACCACAGACCCGGAATCGAACCTGAATGCCTGTCTATAACGTATTAATATACTCTATTCTTTGTCATAACAGGAAAAATGCGCAAACTGTTGTTTTACCCTGGGAAAATGGCAGTTTCCTTCTGTAAGGGGCCACTGGGATTTCTCCGTCAGGATCCGACTGATGCTGCCAAAGTCCTGAAAGACAACCCGTCTCTGCAGGACAAGTCTGCACCTGTGAAGGAGGAGCTGGTCAGGCTAAATGCACTGACTGTGGTCCGCCGGAGAGGAGGAGACCCTTCAGAGAAAACTGAGGTGACTGGAGAATACATCCTGCAGTTTGGGAAGTACAAGGGGAAGTCCTTCCGCTGGCTCCTGGAGAATGACATTGGGTATACCATCTACCTAATCAGGAACCAGCAAAAGGAGGAGGCTGCTGGAGTGTTCATGGCAGCAGGGCATAACAAGGACAGCCTACTGTCATTTGTGAGCTATTCCCTCAGCTTTCCAGAAATCCAGTCTCTCCTCAGCTATGAGGAACATAAGCCAGCTGTGACAGCAGCAGCAGCAGCAGCCTCAGAGGATGACCAGCTGGTTGGTTTTGGCTCTCGTGCCAAAAACACCTGGCGAGAGATTTGGGACAGCAGGAAGGATGGCTATGCATCCTTCATTGTGAAGAAAAGCTGTGCTGCAGGGACAAAGATGCACAAACTCCAGCTCTACCTCAAGAAGAAGCTGCACCCCTCTGGCTCCTCTCCAACGACACAACCCCCACCTGCTGAAGCCACGTTGGGTCTGTCAGAAAGATGTACACGCTGTCATACACACTTTAAGTCCCCAAATACAAGAAGATATTAATGACATTGTTTGTCTGTTTGCATCACAGTGATGGATGAAGATGAAGAGCTGGAGAGAGGGATGCTGAGTATCTCTCCTTCAAGCAGCATGTGCAGAGCAGTGAGTAAACGTTTGGTGTCTTTTATTTCTTTGTTTCTAATCTCTGAAGATTCAAAATCATTTACAGTTCAGCCCATTTGCTATTGATCGTGTATTCTACTCAGCATTTATGATATTGTTTTGTCCATGTTTAACAGCTGCTTTTGGATCATCGTCTGCCAGACCAGTAAAGATACTTTCTGCCTTTACTAACAGTAGTGTTTGTGTATATATATTTGTGCATATAAATAACAATCAAGGGTTTTCCATTGCAGTACCATCTGCGACACTGGCTGCACCACCCAAGGCTCAGCATTCACAAGTAGATGGTAAACGTATCATAATTCTGTCTATTCATTGAAACATTACCTGTCATATTCACTGTGCTTGTATTAGTTATAAACCATGAATTGATTCCCTTTTGTGATCCTTCCCTCCTCGCAGCCCCTGCTTTGCCTTCTGTAAAGCACTCCAGCGTACAGCTGGCTGAGTTTCACAGACTACAGTGTAGATGTCATGTTACATTCCTGCTTCATCTTACTGTCAATAATAACAACATGTTCAATGTTCTCTACAGCGTCAGAGGCACTGCTGGTTTCTCCTGAAACGTCTGCAGAGCCGGGTCCACTGCAAACTGCACAAAGAGATCAAAGTCAGTATTGAATGTTTTTGATTTGTTTGAGTACATTTTAAAAAGATGACATCAAGTCACGCCAACAATCTTACTAATTTGCGATGTCTTTATTGTCGTCTGACCAGGTGAGCCATCAGCTGTCCCCACCTGTCCTCCTCCACAGCTTCCTGGCTACGACCGTGACGTCAGCCAGTGGATGTGTTCACAGCAGCAGAGGATCTGGATGAAGACAGCTGGAGTCTATGGGTCTCTGGCCAGGCTCCATTCTCATGCGCAACTTAATGAAAATGGTCTCATTGTGGCGTTTCCCTCCCCAGCCGGAATTAATTGACAGTATCTCTGATCTTCCTTCCCCCAAGTACTTTCAATTACATCCATTTTTCATATGGAAGCCAGAGAACGATAGCCTCATGGGAAGAATGAGGAACAACGACACTCTGCCGTGTATTGAAGGTTGTGCCCGGCCTCAAGTTGCCTCTGCAGGCGTTGGTAGACCTCGTGTGGTTGTTGGTGTCACTGGACAGTACTACCTGTTGTCATCCAGGCTGTGCTGCAAAGTGTGCAAGACAAGGTGGTATGCCGACAACCCACTGTGGCTTGCCAAACTGCCAAAGAGGTACACTAACATGTTGCCAGCAATCCTGACGTACAAGAAGGCCATATGCAAATCTGTGATGGACGAGCTCAGGCGCACAGGTAACTCCCCCAACGACATGGCAAAGCAGGTAATGGAGGTGATGCACCTGAAATTTGAACGGGCTCACCTCCTCAGCTGCCAAAACGTCATGGATGGGGAGGCAGGGCAGTATGACCAAAGAACCATCACCCAGTTCTTGAGACAGGAAAGCAAGCCGGCTCCCTTCGGAGAGTACGGGGATTCCGATGGCTGGAACGGGATCATTGTGTCTGCTCATTACCTGACTGACTGCCTGCTGCATGAATACCAACACCAGGAGAGAGCCATCAACACACTTCTCCAGGGAACCTTTGGACAAGCTTTCCGCTCAGACCACACACGCAAAGTTGCGAGGAAGGTCACGTTCTCATCCGGCACCATGTCCTCATATGCGGTCATGAATGAGAACTGGATGATCCTTTCATGGGTGATGCAGTCTGAGACAGAGAAGTCCCTGAAGCTCATGTACGAGGGACTGGCACAGCACTACAGCACAGCAGGCATAGAGAAGGCACAATACCACTGGGTAGACAGGTACGTTTAATCTATATTTTAACAAATGGCTCATAATCACAATTTATATTGCTTTCCATATTTACAGTTTGATGAAATACAATCCCATAGCATTCATTCAGCTGTTAAGAATCGTCGTATTATATAAACAGGACTACAGGTGGTAGTTCATATGACTGCTTTAACATTCATGGCTGTACTTCTTTCTTCTTTCAGGGATTGCTGTGCAGTGTTCAAAGTGTCAGAATCGAATGCAGGAGAGCATCTGGAGTGGGAGTCTTGGCGAACTACTGATACCATCGTTGCAGAGTTCACTTCTGGTAACCTGCTGAACGCATGTGCATCCAGATCTCATTTCAGTGCGAACATGAGCGTCAAGCTGGACCAGTTCCACTGTATGAGGAGGTTCCTCCGTGAGTGTGTGACCGAGTATCACGCACTGTACAGTTCGTTTGCTCAGTTCCTGTCTGCAGCGTTTTCTGTGGTAGATCAGGAAGACCTGCAGAGGCTCAAAGACACCTATGCCTTCTGTGGAATTCAGCCTGCCAACCCAACCAAGCCACACACCCGGGAGCACTGCAGGACCAGGATCCCACTGCCTGAGGAGCTCGTTAAGAGAGTGGAGGGGGTTTTCCAGCAGTTTCACCTGGCCAGTGATCCAAATGGCGCTCCTCTCTTCAAGCCCTCAATGCTGAAGGTGTGGCGGATCCAGCGGGTGCACATCCTGCGAGGTTGCCTGAGTGATCCTGTGGTGGAAGGTGGGATTTTGTACAGGCATGGAGGATCAGTGCAGCTGAATCACGTGCAGGGTGAGGGGGCCAGGGTTCCTGTCTGGATCCCCATCAGAGGCACATCCCAGCAGGAGGGATATCATTTCCATCAGGCTCAGTGGGTCACTGGAACACGTGTTTCCCCAGAGCTGTTTCAAGCTCAAGGGATGACTGGGGTGGCGCGGTGGAATTACCAGCGCCTGGTGGACTTGAAGCATCCTGGTGTTCACCTCCCAGCTGTCTTTGATCCTGCATTAATGGCCCAGCTCAACACAGCCTCCGAACGGGTATTGGGACACACCAAATATCCAGCGTTCCATCTCTGGTAGAGACACTGGAGAGAAGTTTGGCCTCCAATATGTTGAGCCTGGTTGCCACCCCATTTCTCTGGACTGGGACAAGCACAGGACCAAGACGAAATGAAATGTAATAAAAAGACCCGGCCCACAATCCACCTCCTCAAAGCAGCGAGCCCACTGCCCAGTCCTCCTCAATGGCACCACTCAGTTTCCTCCATGCCCTCCTGCAGATTCTGCAGTCAAACCCGACACGGATCCCAGAACGACTCCTGAGCCTCAGACAGATCCAGGTAACCATCTAACAGACAAACAAAGCAGTGGACGAGACTTCAGCATTAGTTAGTAGAAACTGAATTTACAACATTTATTTTTATGAGGAGGTTGCTGTTTGTGTGTAAATATTTTACGTGTAACTGAGTAGACGGTTACGTAAACCTACCAGTTAGCCAGGAGTCACTATCTGAAAGTTGTTTTCACCCATTCAAGTGTGTGAAATAAGGCTTTTCCCTTCTGTAGGTCAGAATAACTTATTGTACTCTTTTGTTTTCATAGAAACCACATGTCGGCCGTCTCTGCTCCTGCTGTCCTCACCGACTGCCGCTCGAACTGGACCTGTGAAGACAGGAGGGAGAGTTTTTGTGTTGGACCACAAGCGGTGGCCGGCCCCCATGAAGGCAGCCATTGACAACCTGCTCAACAAACACCGTGGCCAGAAGGACATGCTCAAGCTTGTGGACCAGGACTATGCTGCTCTAGTTCACAACTCCAGTACAGATCCAAACAGCATGCTCCACCCAACAACAAAACACCATATCTTACAATATGTTAAACACCTCTGCAAGTTGCTGAACACCAGTTCATCTTTGAACACCAGCCCAGAGAAACTGCAGGAAAGGCAGGAACTCTGGCACTCTCTGACAAAGGGCAGCGAGACGACCCGTGAGCCTGTTGTCACTATGCCTGTTGCGGTAGTTAATCCACCACCAGCTGTTCAGACCCTTACTCAAGCCTCCATTGAGACAATTGTCCAAAAGATCATGCAGAAGCAACAACAGCAGCAGCAGAAACAACAACAACCAGAGCAAAAAAAGAAGCAAACCAAAACATGCCTTTCCTGTGGCCAGCCAAAGTCCAGGTATGAGAATGATGGTTCCTCCATCCACTTCTTTTACCAGCAGGGCCCTGTCGGATACTTTTACTGCTCCACTAAAGTTTTTAAAACGTATGGGGCTGAAGGTCTGACAAACCCAAAAATGCCCTTTAACGACTTTGCATATACAAAGTTCTTTCAGCAGGAACTGGATGCTACAAAGAAAAGGGTGGAGGAGAGAGTGCAGCACAAAAGGAAGAGGACTCAATCCCTGGACACTCAATCCCAGCACACTACACCCCAGCACACAGGTCCAAGGTGTCGCTTCTGTAAAATGGGACTGAAGCAGGGCCCAAACATGCCTCACATCCACACCGGGTTCCCTGGAGTACCAGGGAAATACGTTTACTGCCCTGCTAAAGTCTTTTGCCAGTACAAAGACCAGGGCATGGAGAAGGAAATGACATGGAGAGAGTTCCAGGTGTCTGCCTTTTATGAAAAAGAAAAAAATAGATGGACGGTTGAAAAGGGAAAATAAGAGACATGGGGAGTGTTTTGTCATTAGGGTCCGAGCGACTGACAAAAGTCTGTCCGCAAGGACCCACTCTTTTGTTATTCGAAGGATTCTTATTATGTATATATCTTTTTTTCATTATAATAATTACATTATTTTTATTATATAAATTACTATAATTGTTTTTATTTGTTTGTTTTATTATTTTTGTGTTGTGTTTGTGTTACCTTGCACTACAGGTGTTCAATATTCACTGTCCATGTTGTTAATAAACATATTTCATGGACTAATGTCTACATGTCTTATTAATATTTGAACCATTATAGTGAAAAAACACACTTTTCTTGATTCATCAGAATCAGAACCGTTTATTGCCATGTTTGTTTTCACATTCAGTGAATTTATCCTGTCGGGAGGTGCATACATTTAACATTAAACCGAGTGCAATTGTCTGTGGGTGACAGAGTCAGTCAGTGGGGCACCCGGGCTCTGTTGATGAGCCCGACTGCAGACAGGAAAAAACTGATGGTGTGGCGTGAAGTCTTGGTCCTGCCAATGAGGGTGGTGTCATCCACAAACCTCAGGAGCTTGACGGACTGGTGATTGGAGGTGCAGCTGTGGGTTTACAGGGAGAAGAGCAGAGGGGAAATAATTCATAATTAGTTCTTCATCAATAATGTGTGGCTTTGCCCCAACTGAGACTCAAGAATAGAATAGAACAGGAGAATATTGGAGTCTGAAAACAGAGGGGAGGTTCAGCACCTTGGACAGCATCTAATAATGCTGCAATTTCATTGGCTGTCAGTGAGTACCAGCTATACACGACTTGCCTTGGCGTGTTAGGCGAACGTCATCATTACAAGTCATCATTTAACTTGTATTAATATAGTTAGTGCACAGAATAAATATAGATATGATAAATGACTGTATTGTGGTTCAATTTGTGTTTATAGTTAATATTTAGATTGTTTTATTGAACTATTTATTTTATTTATATTTTACAGTTGTAAAAACTGTATTTCCTCACAATAATCAATAAATGTTTGTTTATAGATAATATAAAACATTTTTACTATAGATTAAGGCAGATTATTAATTATCATTAATTGGTTTGTAAACACAAATAGTCTACTTAAAACCTTCAACATTATTACTGATAAATGTGTTTTTTACATTATTACATCTGGAACCAGATAAGGTTTGTAGGGAGAAAAAAAAAGTCACTTCAACCATCATATTTTCTGTAAATTGATAAGATGACTAATATTTCCAACTGTACTTGTATTCCCTGTCGAGGAGATGAATTTATGCCTAAACGTATTCTATAAACTATATGTTTTGTTTAGTCACGTTACTTCTGCAGAAACAGATCCAACTCCTCCCTTTCACGTGAACTCCAAAGCGTTTTGGGCGACTCTTGGATTCGGGACCGCGGGTCTGATTCCTGACCTGCTGCCGGGCACCGTCTGCCGCTCAGTCACTTCCTGTCTGGTTCCTGAACGTCTCAGGAACCAGGATCCACAGTTTAGTCTCAGAGCAGCTGCAGACGTCATCTGCAGTTCCTGTGCCTACACTTTTCGTTATAATAAAATAACGACACGCTGCAGGGTAACTTGTACCAGACGGTTAACACTTTAAATCTTCTTCACACACTTTCACTCCCACAATTATTCTCGTTTTCTTTTTCCGTCTCTCCCTCCACAATAAAAGCCCCGGAAACATAAATCGGAACACGGCTTCCTATATAATTGCTCAATCCCTAATATAATAGCTTACAGTAGTTTACCACCATTAAATCACGTGACAGCATTATACGATCATCAGTATTTTTAAATGGATTTTTATTGGCATGTTCGCTATAAACTGTCCGGACCAGAAAAACTCCGTCAAAAGTGTCTCCAGCTGGTAAAGCCGACTGGTCAGCTGTGATCGGCGCTGCAGTCACCAGAAATCGACGTCGCTTCACGTGACGCTTCAGAGGAAAGGACGTCTCATGTCTCTTAAAACATATTTCCTCGTGTCCTCCCTTGGTTGCTTCTCTCTATGCATCCCTGGTGGGCGGGACTAAGACGCAAGGAAAAGACGCAAGTGAGGGAAACGGGGATGCAATTAAGAGACTTGGGACGCTCCCACAGACACGTTACCTATTACCGAATCCTCCGTTGAGTGGAGTTACCCATAGTCCTTTGCGTCTACTATTCAGTGCAGTATTTAGCTAGTCATATTTCATAAAAACAATGCTTCTATTTTACAGATAACATGTTAGATGGGGGTTTAATTGCTGTGACAAACAGAATGTTTCATTGTTATTAAAATATATTTATCTAATACATGTTAACATGAATAACTATTGATAATGGAGAAGGAAAGCGACCAGCAGGTGGACAGATATCAAGAACTACGAGTCAATTCAAAACTTATTTTATTCCTGTATGAATAATTATTTTTATAAAAGCATTTGTTTAATTTATTGATACTTCAAAGTCTGCATGTAGACAGCGGTAACTCCGGTTTTAATCACGAACTGGGATGCACGGCCATGACAACAAAGGGACACACAATCAAGTCTTTAACAAAAAGGGTTTATTTAACTTAGTAGCACAAAACACAACTTAGTCTAACAATGGCGTGTTAGACTAATGGCAATGGTCAGTACTTTCAGCAGCAGAGGTGAGTGCATGAGTGGAAAGTGTGTATATAAAACTGTATAGTGTAGAGACAAACCATAATCTTTAACAAAGAGCCAAACGGGTGTCTCAGGAGCCCAGAAGGTCTGTCAACAGAGTGCACTGGCACACAACTCAGGCTATCCTGCACTCTTCTGATGACTCTCTGCAACGCCCACTTGCAGGGACAACAACAACAGATTGTAAATCTATCCAATCTAACCAATAAATCATAGCGAAAAAATAAAAAGTTGTTTCCACCCAGTCTCAAACTGGGGACCTTTCCGCATGTGAGGCGAACATGATAACCACTACACTAAGGAAACTCTGAGCAATTGTTGCGTTCAGGGTAAATCGGAATAATGTGCATACTACGGCCTGTAAGACTTCATTAGATTTTCCATAATCGGCTGGAAGATGGATGGTGCAGAGCTAATTCCGAAAGGAAGTTGGTTATACACAAACAAGCCTCCGTGAGTGTTGATGGTTGTGTATTTCTTGGAGTCATCATCCAGTAACACCTGCTGGTAGGCTGTAGCTAAGTCTATATTGGAGAATATTGTAGCGACCCTGTTCAGGCACCTGGGGTATCTGGCCAATCACAGGGAAGCAGCGTGCTGGTTGGGAGGGTTGAGCCCTGTGATTGGGGGAGTAGGGAGTAGGGCGGGAGTTGTAGGGGAAGTGAGGAAGTGTGGGTGTGTTAGGTGTGTGCGTTCGGAGCTACGGGAGTTAGTGAGCGAAGTACCTGAATGCTGTAAGAATAAAACCGCCAAGTTACCTGAAGCCCACGTCTCCGCGTCGTTCCTGTGGACGTTACAATATCTTACCTCCACTAAGGGTTGCTAGCAACTCCTCTAAACATGGCAAGCGGTAGGTTTCTGTTTCAACTGCCTGATTAGCTGACACTTTATAATCCCCACATGCCGGGTGACCTGTCTTTTTTCTCCACTGGCTCTATGGGTGCTGCCCATTCGCGAATAGAGCTAATGGAAGGGGTCTGTGTTTACAGAATTTAGGAGGTTTTTCAGGTTTAACTCTGCAGCTTTAAAGTCTTTCAGAGTCCCCAACTCCTCTAAACACCTGAATATTTATCCTGCACCTCACTAAGCGACATACACTTAGCTTCATTCAGATGCTTATCTGTTACCGATTTAGACTCAGTTTCCTTAGCCAATTTCATCTGTGGCCGGAAGTTTCGCATGTTAACGTGAATTCACATATATGATAGCGCGTGTTCTCCTGCACGTCAGTAACATGCATGTAATCATACTGTGGATATTACGTTAAACACACGCAGTGAAAGAACAGCACTGACGCGGGGCTTCATTTGAATCACGTGAACGCGCATACACGTGCACGTTTCCGCTGAGTACGTTACTGAGGAACGTGTTTAAGATGCATGTAGTTTATAGTCATGTTCATGAACTGCTCCACATTTATGTGACAGAAAGAGGTACTAATGAGCTACTAGTTAGTTAGCAGATTAAGGTTATCAACTAACTAATAACTAATGGTGTCATTATAGATTAAACCACCTGCAGCCTATCAAACCGAGTATGAGTAATTATACTAATTATACTTTTTTTCACTTTTTTTTATTAAATGTTAAGTTCAAAAATCTTTGGTCGGTTGTGTGAAGAGAAGTCCCAGATGCAGAAAGTTATAATAAAAATCGATTTAATAAAAAGATGATGAACAGCATTTCAAAATGAATCACACTAATAACTACACAATATATACAAATATATCCCATGGGAGAGAGAAATCCCATGAGACAGAGATCCAGTGCCCCCCCCCCCCCCCACCGGGCAGCAGATCCATACCTGCCCGGCAGAAGGCACCCAGAGATCTGCTGATGTTCTCACAATGTCTCAGCTTTGCCAGGTTTGGGGTCAGCCCCCCTTCCTCTGCTAGCCTCTCTTCCAGTCCATTGATTGGACAAGACCTCGTCCTTTTGGTGTTGGTCAACTCAAACCCCCTCTCACATTACAACAGTACTCAGGACTTCAATCAACCCCCACCGGGGACATTCCTGAGCACGTCCTCCTTATCTATCTGCTCCAATCTTCAGGCTGCGTAACTGTTTGTGGGATCCTGATGTTTTCAGGATTCCTTCCACAATCACTCAATACATTTCATAATTATAATTAATACATTTGTGTAGTACATACAGTGTCATCCATTCAATATTTGATAATCCATACAGAGTTATTTATTTGTCTTGACCCTCCAATGTAAACTCTCTAGCTCTCACTAGGAGCACTAAAAAGCATTATTTTCTAACATAAAGCACGAGAATAAACCTTTGAAAAAAAAAACTCACTCTGAATAGTGGCTCGTCTTACTTTTATTTGTAGGGCAATGGCTTCCTCTATTGATCACATACATGTATTACATGCGCTACATCACTAAAATAAGTTAAGTATAATAAATAAAACCTTCATATCTTCACCTTCACTGTCCAATCTTCTGTCTTTTATTTTGAGTGGATATTACCTTCCATCATAAGGGTTTATTAATGGATTATCTGTAACAAATACATAACCTCTTCCCCCTTAAATTCACCTACAAAATAGCATTACATCATCCTTTGTTAAAAAATAGGTTCAGAGATGTCAGTCACTTTCACCAGTCAGACTGCAGCTGTAGAAACTGTGTTTGGTCTCACGTGGCGCTTTTTTGAGCACATACCAATTTCCAGTCTTCTTTTATTATTATAAATACATTAATTTCCCCAAAAGCCTTCTGATTAAACAATAAAAAATTATCCATTAGAAACACAAATTGTAATTTTTACATATATCTATATATTAGTTATTTATTATTTTTTCCCCTGCTCTGATCAAGTGTTGTTCATAAAACTCTACATGTTTAAATTGCAGTGGCACAATGCATTTTATGTTAAGTTATTTAAATTCAGATTGAACTGAAAGAAGCACGTCCACTGTACAACTATTTGTTGAATAAAAAAGTAATTAGAAAATGCTGTTTAAACACAATGTTTTATGTTTGAGTTAACATCCAGAAAAGCTTAAATAATTGATGTCTGTTAGATATTTGTATTTTGACAGAAATTACCTTTTATCATGCATGTTTTCAGGCAACTCTCCACATCATTTTCTTCTTAATTCTTTATCTACTGTGACACAAATTCTAGACGAAAGTTTGTAATGACTCGAAATAAACCCTTTCGAACAGAAGCTTTAAAGCTGTGTCAGTGTGTAAAAAAATAAAGAAAACAAAAGATGAAATACTTAAGGATGACATTCAAAATACAAAACAATTTAATATACAACTGTTTAAAACAATGTAGAATGTAAAAACAACAGTAACCACAACATCTGTAAACCCGACTGTGGACAGTTTGGTTTGGTGGGTGGATGTACAGAACGACAGTAGTTTGCCCATTGAAACACATGCATAACCAAGCACAGGTATACACCTCGACGCCCGCCGTTAAAAGTTTCTGAAAGTGGAAAAGAGCTAAAACACTTTTTTATTTTCATCAAAATTATACATTGTAATTTACAGGCCCTTGGAACATTAACTTAAAAAAATGAAATCCCTGCAACAAGAGACGAGATCCCGCTGATGAGGATAGTCTGAACTGAAGAATCCGACGAAGTTTGGTCTGAAATCACAGTATGATACAGGGGCTGGTCCCATGCTGTTAAAGAAGGGGGCCACTATAATGCTGCAGAAGAGGAAGAAAAAAGAAAAAAAAACACAAAAATTAAAAAAAAGAGTTCTGGAAATACGACCGTATACTCAGTAAAAGCGACTTAAAAAAACGACTGAGCCAGTGAAGGATCCTATGTCACTGTGAGTCCATTTTACAGTCACTCGGGAGGAAAATTTAAAGAAATATATATTTTGTTTAGTCTCGTTTAGCGGTCGAGTGTTGAGGGAGATCAGAGGGGGGAATCTGCTGGTTGGGTTTTAAAACAAGTGCGTATTCCACTTGAAGACTGCGAGCGCTCATCAGTACTTGTTGTTCGTCTCCTCCTGGCCCGAGCTGGAGATGCCGTTCTGGGGTTGCGTGGAGCCCGAGCCCAGGCCGTACAATCTCCCACAATACTTTGCATCGTCAATGTTGTCTTCGAAGAAAAGCTGAATAGAAAAGAAAAAAACATATCCTCAATTAACACCCTTGTATTCTCACATGTTGTGCATTTACATACACGTGCCACTAAATCACTTCTTTGATGGGATGTGTTTGCGTTCAAAACCAGTTAAGGGTGGGACATGTGACTAGTTTGGGCCAAAACGCACAGGAAGCAGCAAGCTGAGCGAAGCAGCTTGCCTCCATTCGTTTTTTATGAGAAGCAGTGAATCTCTACAAGGAGCCAGACAGGACAAGCCAGTAACGCCCAGGGGAAAGGTCTAATAAATAAACTGGTCTAATAAATAAACTGATTCGGGAGAATAAATGGCATGGTAACAAATCACCTGGCACCTGTAAATATATTCATTCATAAATAAAAGCTTCCAGGGGGCTATCTTTCAGCACAGTTTACAGTAAACAAAGTGACGGCAGTAAAACATGTTCTGGTAATAAAACGTTTAAATAGAAAAAGTGGCTGAAAATGCACAGAAGCTGCTTATCCTACAAATCAGCTTCACTATAAAAAAAAAACTCTGGATATTTGCATGCTGGTACCTCTTTCATCCTGAAGAAAGCCATGCCGGTGAGAAGCGAGTCTGATCCAGCCTGATGCTGCCGCCCGATTTGCTTCAGCTCCAGCTGGTCCGCTACTTCCTGGAGGCCTCCCTACAAGTCCAAAACACATATGTGAGATGTTAACGGCTTGTTTTGACACCTTTAGTTTCCTTCAAGTGGAGGATAAATGACCCAATCTGTGTCTGTATACCTTTAGGTTCTTGCAGCTCTTCATCAAGTATTTGACGTCGTAGATCGCTGGGAAGAAGAGGTTGAGGATCTGGAAGAAGTCGTGTTCCTCCTCGGGGAGCCGCACGTCTGTCAGGAGCTTCACCAGATAGCCAAAGTCGTAACCACTGAGAAAAACAGAGGTGAAGGATGGGCGGCATCACAATGATGTTCAGGGTCGGGGTGGAGATATTAAGACAAACGCTGAACCAGTATACAGGCTTTTACCACTGCAAGCTGTTGACCCAGCAGCCGGTCCAGAGTGGAACATAATAAAATCAAAAATGTGGCCATACTGGTGCAGGTTTAGTTTTCTTTCAGAATAAAGTTGCCATGTGTTACCCCAAAAAGCACACAAAACCTCAGATAAACACGCACAATGCGGGCCAAAACCGGATCCTCTGAAGAGCGAGCACACTGACCTGTGGAACGAGAGCCACTTGACGTCATGAGGAGCTCTGCGAAGTAGAACGTCTCAATTCCCTCTTCTTCGTGTTTCTTAAACTGGAGGCCGGAGTTCTGGAGGAGGTCTACAGTGCCTTGTGAAAGTATTCGGCCCCCTTGAACTTTGCGACCTTTTGCCACATTTCAGGCTTCAAACATAAAGATATAAAACTCTATTTTTTTGTGAAGAATCAACAACAAGTGGGACACAATCATGAAGTGGAACGACATTTATTGGATATTTCAAACTTTTTTAACAAATCAAAAACTGGAAAATTGGGCGTGCAAAATTATTCAGCCCCTTTACTTTCAGTGCAGCAAACTCTCTCCAGAAGTTCAGTGAGGATCTCTGAATGATCCAATGTTGACCTAAATGACTAATGATGATAAATACAATCCACCTGTGTGTAATCAAGTCTCCGTATAAATGCACCAGCACTGTGATAGTCTCAGAGGTCCGTTTAAAGCGCAGAGAGCATCATGAAGAACAAGGAACACACCAGGCAGGTCCGAGATACTGTTGTGAAGAAGTTTAAAGCCGGATTTGGATACAAAAAGATTTCCCAAGCTTTAAACATCCCAAGGAGCACTGTGCAAGCGATAATATTGAAATGGAAGGAGTATCAGACCACTGCAAATCTACCAAGACCTGGCCGTCCCTCTAAACTTTCAGCTCATACAAGGAGAAGACTGATCAGAGATGCAGCCAAGAGGCCTATGATCACTCTGGATGAACTGCAGAGATCTACAGCTGAGGTGGGAGACTCTGTCCATAGGACAACAATCAGTCGTATACTGCACAAATCTGGCCTTTATGGAAGAGTGGCAAGAAGAAAGCCATTTCTTAAAGATATCCATAAAAAGTGTCGTTTAAAGTTTGCCACAAGCCACGTGGGAGACACACCAAACATGTGGAAGAAGGTGCTCTGGTCAGATGAAACCAAAATTGAACTTTTTGGCAACAATGCAAAACGTTATGTTTGGCGTAAAAGCAACACAGCTCATCACCCTGAACACACCATCCCCACTGTCAAACATGGTGGTGGCAGCATCATGGTTTGGGCCTGCTTTTCTTCAGCAGGGACAGGGAAGATGGTTAAAATTGATGGGAAGATGGATGGAGCCAAATACAGGACCATTCTGGAAGAAAACCTGATGGAGTCTGCAAAAGACCTGAGACTGGGACGGAGATTTGTCTTCCAACAAGACAATGATCCAAAGCATAAAGCAAAATCTACAATGGAATGGTTCAAAAATAAACATATCCAGGTGTTAGAATGGCCAAGTCAAAGTCCAGACCTGAATCCAATCGAGAATCTGTGGAAAGAACTGAAAACTGCTGTTCACAAATGCTCTCCATCCAACCTCACTGAGCTCGAGCTGTTTTGCAAGGAGGAATGGGCAAAAATTTCAGTCTCTCGATGTGCAAAACTGATAGAGACATACCCCAAGCGACTTACAGCTGTAATCGCAGCTAAAGGTGGCGCTACAAAGTATTAACTTAAGGGGGCTGAATAATTTTGCACGCCCAATTTTCCAGTTTTTGATTTGTTAAAAAAGTTTGAAATATCCAATAAATGTCGTTCCATTTCATGATTGTGTATCACTTGTTGTTGATTCTTCACAAAAAAATAGAGTTTTATATCTTTATGTTTGAAGCCTGAAATGTGGCAAAAGGTCGCAAAGGGGCAAGGGGGCCGAATACTTTCACAAGGCACTGTATGGAGTCCTGTGAGTACATGTCTTCTCTGTAAGGAGCCAAAAGAAAACAGAAAACCGTTCAGGGAGCGCCCTCATCATCATCATCATCATCATCATCATCAAGCTCCACTACAAGTCAGGACCGATCAGATTAGGATGTGCTAGAAGACGGTCCCGCGTACGTGAGGTTGAACTTGAAGTTTTCCTCACGCTGAAAAACAACACAAAACGTGTACCTGCTTAGCCTTTGCGTGATCTATACGGCTGTTTAAGGTGATTCACTGTCTCTTACCATGGCAATGAAATTGTAGCTTTGAATAATTTGTCGGATCTTCCTCATTTCGTCCTCCACATTGCTCGCCCATACTTCACAGATTATCTGACTGGAATCTGTAAGTGCGGCTGGCATGTTGGCGGGTCAGGAAACAAAGAAGCTAAAACCCCAACAACCCTGCAACCTTGTGAAGGAGGCGAAGGGGGTGCAGTGTGACGAAGGCAGACACCTCTAGGAAAAGGGTGAGAAGGAAATACAACAAATTAAAATCACACTTCAAAATTGGTATTACAACATCAGATAAACAAGGATGCTGATTGTTGATTGTACCACTACTGCTGTTACAATTGAGAATAATGCATACACTATTTTTGATTTTTGTTTGGGAGGGGGTTCCTGATCTAATGCGAGGTCCCGGGACAGGGCTGTATGTGCAGAAAGCCCTGCAAGGCAAATTTGTGATTTTGGTCTGTACAAAATAAACTGAATTGAATCATTACACAAAAACATTGCAAAAAAATAAACTACTTTAGAGGAACAGCAAGATGATGAAAAAAAACACAACTGAGAAATAAATATATTCTAAATCAATTGATATTTCTTGAAGCAACTCTCCAAGTTACATACTTTTTAAATACAATTTAAATGTTTCAATTGACTTGTATTTTAAGCTGCAGAATACAAGCTGCAGCAAATTAAAATGCTTTATGTCTGCATGTCTTGAATGTAGTTACAGTTCAGTAAACCAACTGGTTAAAGATAATGCATCCGATGCAGCAGCCCTGCAACTAAACATACCATAATAAAAGGTATGATGGTCACAGTTTGTTGAATGCGTTAAAGGGACAGATTAAAACACAGTATCGAGCTACGCTGTGATAAACAGCCACTAACGGAACAGTGGTGGCTTTAAGTGCCATTTCTCTCCTTCATTCACCGCAATAACAACATTTGTTTGATGCAACTCCTCATGAATAGTTCTTAAAAGGGATTTCATTTTAAATGAACGACCTTTGTGCTACCGGGACATTAAGTTGAATATACGTTATATAAGTTAGCTAGCAGTTAGTTGTTTTTAACACCGGGTTAACCTATCCAACATATATATAACAAAACACCTGGATATAAAAACTGCAGTTCATTCACTGATATGATCATGATTTTAGTTTGAATTTACCCATCATTAATCTCCTTATCTACAGAGCAGACCAGCATCCTACTAAAGCCGTGGGCTTTTATTCACTCACACACTGAAACTCCATTAGTGTTAGCATGAGCATTGGTGAGTTATGAAAAAGCTAGTTTAATTTTCCTTTCTATTCATTGCTTCTCACATACACCATACAAGTTAAGTTGTTTTAGGTGGGAGAAATTACATAAATGAAAAGCCAGACTTTGGGCAAGGAAATCATTGGATGCACCTTTCCTTGAAATTTCTATTTTAGACAGGAGGCTGTCAAACTGGATGTTTCTAGACACAATTGCTAACACCAAGGACCGTGGAAATTTAAGATACATTTCAGTTTAAATTGACTGAACATTCACCATATAAAATTTTCAATATTTTAAAAAGTTAATTTTAAATACATAACAGTACCACTGCTTCATGTCATAGGACTTTCTTCAAAAGGACACCCAAGTTGGTTCAGGCTCATGTATTTTGGACTATATAAGCAATTAAGCAGTTTAACGCCTTATGCTATATATATACATTAAAGGCACGTACCCCAGTACTGCTCAAATTGAGCAGTTTATAGTTGCATCATAGGCAATCATGAGGAAAGCAAAGGCTTTATCATTCCCCTGAAATATTACTACAGATAACAATCATGCAGACGTTAAGATTAAA